>JBBBVM010000351.1:0-26994 GCA_037355625.1 Petunia x hybrida | reverse complement strand
GGGGCAGCATCGACCCCTATAGGCGGTGGTCCGACGACTCGATCGAGGCCAAACTTGGGTGATCAATGCACCAGCGGGTACTAAAATGGCACGTATATGGGGCCGTACTAAATGTAACTTTAATGCTGCGGGTAGGGGTTCATGTCAAACCGGTGATTGTGGTGGAGTCCTACAATGCACTGGGTGGGGTAAACCACCAAATACCTTAGCTGAATACGCATTGAATCAATTTGGAAACTTAGATTTTTGGGACATTTCTTTAGTTGATGGATTCAACATACCGATGACTTTCGCCCCAACTAAGCCTAGTGCAGGGAAATGCCATCCAATTCACTGCACAGCTAATATCAATGGTGAATGTCCTGGTGCACTTAGGGTACCTGGAGGATGTAATAATCCTTGTACAACATTTGGAGGACAACAATATTGTTGCACACAAGGACCTTGTGGCCCTACAGATTTATCCAAATTTTTCAAGAAAAGATGCCCTGATGCATATAGTTACCCACAAGATGACCCAACAAGTACTTTTACTTGCCCTTCTGGAAGTACAAACTATAAGGTTGTCTTTTGTCCAAATGGTCATGTTGGTCCAAATTTCCCCTTGGAGATGCCTGGAAGTGATGAAGTTGCTAAGTAGAGTACTGCTATAGTACGCTCTTTCTTGTTTAATTAGCTAGAAGTGGTCATTATCTTTGCTATAAAAAGATTTCACTAAGACCTACTGAATAACGATCGCATTTTGGGCTTTTCCCATTATGATGTGTTTTCAATAAATAAACAGTTCATGATATGGTTTATCGTTTTTAATGTATTTCTTTTAAATAAAGTCCTAGTGACATTCTAGTCCAAACATAAAGTCTTGATAACTTTATAGCCATAGTCACCTGATCATGTGGAAATTTTAAAAAGGTACTAGTAATTAGGATAAGATAAACTATTAGGAGCGCATTTTTTCTGGTCACAAGTCAAGATGGAAACATTTGTAGGCGGCTTTTAGAACATTTTCAAGTTAAGCACGTCATTGAATGATGCTGCACATGGCTACTTGATTTTTATATTCTCCGTTGTTTCAGTTTATTTGACACACTTAAATTTTTTTAAATTTTATTTATTTATTTAAAAATAAAGACATATTTAATTATATATTTGGAAAGAATTTTGATATAAAGTTATCATTTTCAAAGAAAAACTTTTCTAGCTATACAAACCTCAAGGACCTTGTATTCGGGAGTTGCATATATTAAAAGTCAAGTAGCATGTGCAGCATCATTTAGTGACATATCACATGCACACTTGAAAATGTTCTAAAAGCCGCCTATAAAGAAGGATTTCCAACTATTGACTTATTATAACGTGTAACGTTCTCCTAAGAGTTTATAACATTTTCCAATATGGTACCGTGAATGTTAACCAAGACTACTAGGAGTATTTTTTTTTTTCCATTACTTTTCTTGGTCTAAAGTTTAAGACTTTAATTAGAATTAAGAAGAGGAAAAATAAAACGATATTCCAAATACTCTCTTGATTGAAAAATTAAGACAAAATTATAAGTACATGTGATCGATGGATCGTTATTCAGATCTTAGCCACTTCAAGCAAACAAATTAAAACCAATGTTGGGAAGACAAAGAAAATGACCAAACTTCAAGAAAATGAAACAAGAAAGAAACCACTCCGATCCTCTGCATCTACTTAAGCCACTGCATGAAAACTTTCAGGCTTCTCCATGGGGAAATCTATATCTGTTTCATTGTGATGACCAGAGCCATAAGGACAGAAGACAACTTTGTAGTCTGTACTACCACTAGGGCAAGTAAAAGTACTTGTTGGATCATCTTGTGGGTAACTATATGCATCAGGGCATCTTTGCTTGAAAAATCTTGACAAGTCTGTAGGACCACAAGGTCCTTGAGTGCAACAATATTGTTGTCCTCCAAAGGTGGTACAAGGATTATTACATCCTCCAGGTACCCTAAGTGAACCAGGACATTCACCATTTATATTAGCCGTGCATTGAATTGAATGGCATTTCCCTCCCTTAGGACCCCATGGTGCAAAAGTCATTGGAATGTTGAATCCATCAACTAAAGAAATGTCCCAAAAATCTAAGTTTCCAAATTGGTTCAATGCATATTCAGCCAATGTGTTTGGTGGTTTACCCCATCCTTTGCAATCTAGGACTCCACCACAGTCACCGGTTTGGCAATTACCCCTACCAGCACCATCAAAGTTACAACCAGTACGGCCCCATATACGTGCCATTTTAGTGCCTGGTGGTGCCCAAATCCACCACCATTGGCCTCGCTCGAGACGTCGGCCACCCCCTACGGGGGTGGACGCTGCCCAAACAGTGTATGGGCAGTTGTTATAGACCCCGAAAGCAGTAGCATTGGTGTAAGTCACCAAGGCAAGGAGAAGGAACACTAAACAAGTTGTCAAGTGACTCATTTTAGTGGACATTTTGTAAAGAGATGTTGATATTTTGACATTTAAGTTAAGGGGTTTATATAGGGGTACGGCGGCTTTTTAGCACCATGGATATTAACAAATATTGGCACTTGATTATTATTTTATTATTATTGTCAATATATAGAGACGAATTATTTTGAAAGATGCTTTGGTACAGGCAGCTAGACGTAAGGCATGTGAACATATATCCACTTGAAAACAAATATACGCCAGTGATACACCTTGCAAAGCAATAATTTTTTGTCCTTCGTCTATATCCTGCTTTTTTATGTATATCATATTTGATTTCTTCTGTCTCGCATGTTCAAATTCCTACAGCAAACACCGAAATACATTACTTTTTCTTAATTACTTTAACTCATCATATAGTTTATATGGTTAAAATTTAAAATTAGAATGATAGGAGTACTATGAAAGAACACAAATATTTATGTCGCTGATGAATGATGATTATGAATAAATTTGAATTGTTGCCTAAACCCGTAATTTTTTTTTGAAAAGCACATATCTCGATTCTTCGTTATAATTATGCATCTTTTTTTATAGCTTTGTGGAATTTGGAGATTAGATGTTCAGCCTGATTAGATATTCTTTCACAACTTTTTCTATCCCCTTCTTATTATACGTATAGTATCGCATAACTTGAAACACATGAATTATTGTATATGTCAAGTACGTGAATAATTAACGAAAAAAAATGAATACCTTGGGTGGATAATAAAGCGTAAAAAGTATGTATCAAGTGGATGATTAAAAGAACACATATACGACTATAGAAAGGTAAGCAAAAAGGTGGTGGGCGGGGTGGGTGGTGTCTTTTACGTTTTTTTAGTAGTATATTGTTAGTATTTGCTAATAGAGTCATTTCTGAAGATTGAGGAGGAAGCTGTAAGGGTCCATGTTTTGTAGATAGACATTGTGTTAAAACTACAAGCTACTTAATAGGACTTCGTGACAAACGGGGCAAAGTGTGTGCATAATCTTTTGATAGGTTTATTCAGGGAACAACCATTTTTTCATATTTTGTCCGAGAAGGGATTAAAAGAATTTTGAAAAGGAATGGTTTTAAGTTCTCTGGCCACTTTAACACTTCAGCCTATCGCACGGAGGCTTTTCTCTAAGTCGGAACACTCCCCTATGATGTATTTTTACATCCCACATCTTCGCCAGATCGCTTCGCCCCATTCTTCTTCGGCGCCTAATCTGTGAGCTATTATGCACTCTTTCAAGGATGGCTGCTTTTAGGCAAACCTCCTAGCTGTCTCTGCACCCCTACCTCTCAATGAGCTGTCATTTAGGGGCCTTAGCTGGTTATCCGGGCTGTTCCCTCTCGACAATTAAGCTTATCCCCCATCGTCTCACTAGCCGACCTTAACCCTTATTATTTTGAGGTCATATATAGTATTTAGAGTTTGCCTCGATCAGGTACTGCTCTGGCAACCCACATCGAAACAGTGCTATATCCCTTGATGTCCAGTCAACTGTTGCGTCTCAACGCATTTCGGGGAGAACTAGCTAGCTCTGGGTTCGAGTGGCATTTCACCCTTAACTACAACTCCTCTAATGATTCTTCAATATTAGTCGGTTCACACCTCCACTTAGTTTCATCCAAGCTTAATCGAGATCCTGGATAGATCACCCAGGTTTGGGTACGTACATAAGAAGTGACGATTGACCTATGAATACTCGGTTTCGCTACGACTTCGCTGGGTTCCTTAACTAAGCCACTACTATGAGTCGCACGCTCATTCTTCAACAAGCACGCGGTCAGAGCCATGACTCCTCCACTACTTGGGAGCTTGCGATTTTATGTTCTATTTAACTTCCCAATGGGGGTTCTTTGCACCCTTCTCTCACGGTAAAAGGACTTCGTTTAAGCCAAATGTTCAGACCTTAGAGTTGAGGTATGAAGTTAAATTTCAACTTCAGTAGCCTCGAGGTTTGAACATAGGTGACTTTGGTTACAAAGTTGGCTGTGTTTTAAATGACACTGCAAAAATAAGCTACCCCAAAAAAATTTTACGTGAATAATTGGGGTGATTTACAAATATAGGATTATTTAGTGCCTTGTCTGAGATTTGACACTCTTAAAGAAAGTCTAATAAAAATAACCCCTGTAAGAAAGCTTCTGCCGATCACCAGATCTTTCTATTAAATAGCAAAGACCAAGAGCATCCCTCTAACGATCACTGTCAACTTTTCCTGATGGGGTTATTTTTTTATAGACTTTTCTTACGTGAGTCAAAATTATAGCAGTGGTACCAGAAATGTCTATTTCGCACAAAAACTTCCAGCTATTGAGCTACAGGACGTATTCAACTATTTTACAGGCAATTTTGATGACTAGTTAGTTTTTGAACCACTCAAAAAGAAATAATCAATAATTACAAACTTTGAAAAAAGCCATATTTTAAAATATACATTGTTTTAAGACCGGCCACAAAAAAATTCTCAGAATTTGTACTGAACCCCAACAAAATTTGCTAGGATTTAGTTCAAAGTTCCAGAAAATTTTATTGGAGCTTCATATTTGAAGTACCAGTAAATTTTCATGGGATTTTGAAATAAAATTATCAAATTACTAGTAAATTTTTTTGGGACTTATATCAGTATTCCCTAGAATATTTTACTAGGATTTTGAAATTTTATTCCAGAAAATTCTCCGGATTTTTTCGTGTTTTTTAAATGTGGTTGTTTTTCTAAACGTTTTCAAACACTGGCTAGTTCTCATTTTACTAGAATATTTTACTAGGATTTTTGAAAATTTTAGTTCAAAATTCCAGAAAAAATCTTAGGACTTTTCCGTGTTTCTTAAATGTGGCTACTTTTCTAAAAAGTTTTCAAACACTGACTAGTTCTCATTTAACGCGATGCAAACTGGCTAAATGGTTAGCTATTTTACGGGCCTAACAATTCTAAATTATGAAAAGAGTTAGTCATGTTATTTTGGCCTTTTTGCAGAAATATGATACCATAAGCAATAGTTGTCCTTTTTGCTCGCGCTTAACAATATTTTGTAAAATTATTCTCGTTAAGTTTAATTTAAAAATTCTGGATGGAAACATCATTGTCAATTTGTTGGTACGGGGCCAAGACTTGCCTTTGACCCATCTCTATTTGCGAACACTTGCCCATTGAAGTGTTGGCAAAAGGCAACACTTGCCAGCACTTGGTCGCAAGTGTTGGGAACACTTGCCACTTCCAATCTCTCGTGCATTCTCCCCATATAACTTGAAGTATTTGCAAGGCAACACTTGCCACTGACCTCTTGCCTAAAATCCAACACTTGCAAATTTATGCCTTGAAGTCTTTGCCCCATGCTTATATAAGGGTATTTTTCTCTAACATTGTTAAACTAGAGCAAAGTTGCAAAACCATTCCTTATGGAGGGCACCCGGTGAAAAAATCTTGAAAATTTTTCAAAAATAGGAAGCCCACTACCCAAAATTACAAATGAGGGGCCATATTTCATTCATAGCACACCCTTATTTTTAAATTACATAATATAGGACCCCCTTATTTTTTAATTACATAACATATCACCCCTTTGAACTAAAAACCCTAGGAGCCACTCCCTCACCCTCCCCCTCTACAGACTGCCGCCGGCCGGCGGTGGCTGGAGGCCAGAAAATTAAAAATTCACCGGATCTCATCGGATTGCTTATTTTATTGGTGGATTCATTTAAATAATTATTTTTTGATAATTTTATACACCTAAATCTATCAAAATAATAAATTATACATGTAAATACATAGAAAAATGTGTATGCAAGAAGAAAAAATACAAAAATATAAATTTTATACAAACATCCATAAATAATGCACAAATCTGAAATTTATATAACTTTATTAATTGTCCATACTCGCGTATATAACTTTATACAAATTTACAGAAGTGCATAGAATATGTTTATTCACTGTATATATACACATATACAGATTTATACACGTTTACAGAAGTATTTAAACTTGTATAAAAATGTATAAAATTGTATAAACTCGCAAAATAATTTTATATAGTGGCAGCTTCTACAAATTCTTAACAAATATACAAGTTTTGTACAGTTTTATACAAGAAAAATACAAGATTTAAACATTAGAAAAAAAAAATTTAACCAAAAAACTAGTAGATCTCACGGGATACTTATGAAAAATGTGAAAAAAGAAGAAGAAACATGATAAACAAACCTCTCATTGGAGTTTTGACCGAAATACAACATAAAATCAACATTATTATTTAAAAAGTAAAAAAAAAGGAAAAAAAAAAAAGAAGAAACAGCGGCGGCTGCAGTAACGGCAGCGGCGGCAATGACTTGAAAGAGAGGGAATGAAGGTGAGGCAGTGGTGGAAGAAGTGGGGGCGGCGCGGTGATATTGTAAGGGCGAAGAGAAGAAAGGAAAAATGGGAAGGAGGGAAAGAGAAGAGAGAAAAATGGGGGCTTGGGTTTTTTTTCTTTAAATAAGGAGTGCTAAGTGTGAAAGAAAAAAATAAAAAAAAAAGGAGGGAAGTGCTAGGTCGGGGTAATTAGGCAATATGGGCCTCTTTTGGTAGTTTTGCTTTGATGACTCTCTATGTAATGTCCCAAAAATCTTTTTGTTATTTTGAAGAATAATTAGTTTGTAAGTTGATCGGAGAGAAACAACCATCACCTAAAGACTTTTAAGAAAATAGCCACCACTTAGAAAAAAACACTGAACCTTCAAAAGGAAATTCTGAAAAGTTAAACTAAAGTTCCAAAAAAAAAAAAATCTGAAACTTTCATATTTACCATCTAGCAAAAATTTTTGAGACTTCAAACTAAATCGCTTGGGAAACTATATAGTCTTTGTCATAGGCGGACCTAGGTAGTGTGATGGTGTATCAATTGATATCCCTTCGCTGGAAAATTACATAGTACAAGTAGGTAAAAAAATATTTTTATGTAGATATATCATATATTGAGTACCCTTCATTTTATTTATATGTTTAATTATTATAATTTTGATACCCCTTAGTAAAAATCCTGGTTCCGCCACTGGTCTTTGTAAGTTGGGGTTGGGCACACGATGACTAGTACTCCCTCCGTCCCAATTTATGTGGCACCATTTGACCGGGCACGAATTTAAGAAATAGAGGTTGACCTTGTTAATATCAATTTTACCCTTGAAAAAGTAAGAGAGAGAAGATTGAGTAATAAAAAGGTTGTTGGTAGGTTTAAAAGTATGTAGGGCCAACAAGGGTAAAATAGAGATGATGCATTAAATAATTGTCAAATAAGGAAAGGTGCCACTTATTTTGGGACAAACAAAAAAGGAAATGGTGCCACATAAATTGGGACGAAGGGAGTACTAGGTTTTATTGGTGACACTCTTAAAGAAAGTCTAATAAAAATAACCCCATATAAGGAAGCTTCTACCGATCACCAAGGCGAAAGCTTTCTATTAAACATAAAAGAATAGGAGCACCGCTCTAATGATCGCTGTAAACTTTTCCTGATGGGTTCAATTTTTAAAGATTTTTCTTATGTGGGTCATATTATAGCAGCAGTACCAGAAGTGTCTAATTCGCACAAAAACTTCCAACTATTGAGCTGCAGGCCGTATTCAACTATTTTATGGGCAATTTTGATGACTAGCCAGTTTTTGAACCGCTCAAAGAGAAATAATCAATAATTACAATTTTTTAAAAAAGTAGTCACAGTTAAACATACATTATTTTAAGACTCGCCACAAGAAAAAATTTTGAGAATTTGTCCAGAAAATTTTACTGGAGTTTCATATTTGATGTCCTAGTAAATTTCATGGGATTTGAAATAAAATTATCGAATTACTAGTAAAATTTTTTGGGACTTATATCAGTATTCCCTAGAATATTTTACTAGGATTTTACAATTTTAGTTAAAATTTCAGAAAAATCTTTGGATTTTTCCGTGTTTTTAAATGTGGATGTTCTTCTAAAAGTTTTTAAACACTGGCTAGTTCTTATTTAACGCGATGCAAACTGGCTAGAATATTTTATTAGGGTTTTTTGAAGATTTTAGTTCAAAATTTCAGAAAAATTCTTTGAACTTTTTCGTGTTTCTTAATATGGCTACTGTTCTAAAAGTTTTCAAACGTTGACTAGTTCTCATTTAACGCGATGCAAACTGGCTATATGGTTACTGGTGCAATGCAAACCCGAAGGGGATGCTAAGCACAAACGCGGAAGATGAACAAGAAAGGTAAAAGATAGAAGCAAGACAAAACTTGCTTCTTTCGAAAGAACAGTGAGGAACCTGTCTCAAAGCTCGATCGAAAGGGATACAAGAATCACCTAAACTATGCAACAATCCTCAAGAGAACATTGCCCATTGCAGACTGAATGATCAAAGAGGAATGTTCAATCGGATTAACCGAAAGCCACAAGTCCATAAAAGCCCTCACCGGGGTTTGCTCACGACGGAGACAAGAAGAAATGTGCTCGGCACTTTCATTCACATTAACAATGTCAAAAACTAGCTCTTACAATGAAAGGAAATAAGGTTTATATAAGAAATACTAAGGGTAAACTAGTAAAAGGGTCACAAGCGACCAATAGAAATAAGCCACGCAGGGCTGAACTAAAATGTGTTCGGCAGTCTTGACTTCGGTAAGCCTTGGCTTCGGTTCTCGGTTGTCTGCTCGAACACACTCCTCATCGGGCGCTGCCTTAGCTTCGAACACATGTTGTTGTATTCGGTTCTGTGCTGCCCGGGGCCAAGAGCTGCTGTTCGGTAACCTTGTCCTCGGGCTCAATTTTGAAGATGTAGCCCTCGGTTTCAGCACCTTGCAATTCCCTCTCCGAACACATGCTTCTTCCCATCATGGTCAGCTGGACGTGCATGTCATGGAGCAGCTTAGCTTGGCTTCGGGTGATTGGCCTCCCCGGTTGATCAGTCATTGCCTTCGGTGAAGGCCTCCTCGGTTGATTGTCGAGTCCTTGATCAGCACTTTGGGCTGCATCATCCTCCCCTTCTTGAGAGGATTTCGTCGTCGAAATCGATTCATCCTCTATCTCCGATACTGGACCTACATCACAAGGAGTTAAATCAGCAACATTGAAAGTGTTGGACACATTATACTCACCTGGGAGGTCGATAACATAAGCATTGTTGTTTATTTTGCTCAGCACTTGAAATGGACCATCCCCTCGAGGAGCCAACTTTCCTTTCCTTTGGTTCGGGAAGCATTCCTTTCGAAAGTGAACCCAAACCCAATCCCCTTTCTTTAATTCCAGCTTTCTTCGCCCCTTGTTTTTCTTCAAGGCAACCTTTGCATAGGCTTCCTCGAGGTTCTTCTTTGCCTTGGCATGCAACTCGAGCAGAGCTTTGGCTCGGTGAGTACCTTCAAAATCAATAACAACATCTCGAGGCAATGGGGTTAGATCAAGTGGAATTAAAGGGTTAAATCCATACACACATTCGAACGGGGTCATGTTGATCATTCGATGCACCGTTCGATTGTATGCAAACTCCATCATGGGCAAACGATCAGCCCAGTTTCCAACCTTCCCTTTGGTCATTGCTCGAAGCAAAGATCCCAAGGTTCGGTTAACTACCTCGGTCTGTCCATCAGTCTGAGGATGGTGAGACGTCGAGAATAGTAGCTTGGTGCCGAGGGCACCCCACAAGCATTTCCAAAAATGACTCAAGAACTTTGAGTCTCGATCACTCACAATAGTACGAGGTACACCATGCAATTTCAACACATTAGAAACAAATAATGTAGCTACATGCTGTGCATCATCACACTTTTTGCAAGGAATAAAGTGAGCCATTTTGGAAAAACGGTCAACCACAACGAAGATGCTATCATGTCCTCCCCCCGACCTCGGTAACCCTAAGATAAAATCCATGGATATATCAACCCAAGGTCAATCAGGCACAGGCAACGGGGTGTACAAACCATGAGGGTTGGACTTCGATTTAGCTTTCTTGCAAACGAGACAAGTGTTGCAAAGCTTTTCCACATCTCGTCGCATTTTGGGCCAATGGAACTGCTCGGTCAAGATACCAAGAGTTTTGTCGACACCGAAGTGCCCCATCAGTCCACCGGAGTGAGCTTCTCGAACCAAGAGCTCTCTCCACGATGACACTGGCACACATACCCTCCCATTCTTGAAGAGGTAGCCATCGTGCCACTGATACTTCTCAACCCTTCGGCCACTCAAGATTGCGTCACGAACGCATTTCAGCTTGGGATCGTCATCGTACATTAGCTTGATGCTCTCGAATCCCATGAGCCTCGAGGCGAGAGTGGTCGCTAAGGAAAATTTCCTTGATAGCGCGTCGGCCACAACATTGTCTTTCCCCTTTTTGTAATGAATTACATAGGGAAAACTCTCAATGAATTCAACCCATTTGGCATGTCTTCGGTTGAGCTTCTCCTGTCCTCGGAGATGCTTCAAGGACTCATGATCACTTTTGATCACAAATTCTCGAGGCCACAAATAATGCTGCCAATGGGCGAGTGCTCGAATGAGGACATACAACTCCTTGTCATACGTTGAGTAATTCAAGGTTGCACCCTTAAGCTTTTCGCTAAAGTAAGCGATCGGCTTCGATTCTTGCATCAGCACTCCTCCGATCCCAACTCCAGATGCATCGCACTCGACTTCGAATGCTTTGCCGAAGTCAGG
The DNA here is from genome assembly GCA_037355625.1 of Petunia x hybrida. Lineage (NCBI taxonomy): Eukaryota > Viridiplantae > Streptophyta > Magnoliopsida > Solanales > Solanaceae > Petunia > Petunia x hybrida. The sequence goes on along the minus strand of JBBBVM010000351.1, from coordinate 15,888 downwards.
GAGTTGCAACAACGGGGCAGAGCAAAGCCTCCGTTTCAACTCTTGGAAAGCCTTTTCTTGGGACTCTCCCCACACAAATGGATTGTCTTTCTTAACCAGCTCGGTTAAAGGAGCTGCCATGGTGCTAAAGTCACGAACAAACCTTCGGTAAAAGCTAGCTAAGCCATGGAAGCTACGAACTTGTGATACCGAGGTTGGAGTTGGCCAATCTTTGATGGCTTCGACTTTCGACTCGTCGACTTCGACACCGTTAGCACTGATAACGAATCCTAGAAAGACCACACGATCGACACCAAAGGCACACTTTTTGAAGTTAGCATATAACTTCTCTTCTCGAAGCTTTTCAGCACAAGCCTTAAGTGTTCGACATGTTCATCTATAGTTCGACTGTAAACAAGTATGTCATCGAAATAAACGACAACGAACTTGTTATGAACGGTTTAAGCACGTGGTTCATCAATCGCATGAATGTGCTCGGGGCGTTGGATAAGCCAAAGGGCATCACCAACCATTCATAGAGACCGAATTTGGTCTTGAATGCGGTTTTCCACTCGTCTTCGGTTTGATTCGGATTTGGTGGTAACCGGACATGAGGTCAATCTTTGTAAAGCATGAAGAACCACTCAATTCATCTAGCATGTCATCTAATCGAGGGATAGGATGACGATACTTTACCGTTATTCTGTTGACTGCTCGACAGTCAACGCACATTCGCCATGTTCCATCCTTCTTCGGTACAAGGATAACAGGAACGGCGCAAGGACTCAAGCTCTCACGAACGAGGCCCTTGTTCAGCAATTCATCAACCTGCCTTTGGAGCTATTTGGTGTCTTCGGGATTACACCGGTATGCAGGTTTGTTGGGGATTTGAGATCCCGGTACGAAGTCAATTTGGTGCTCGATTCCCCTCAACGGAGGCAATCCACCTGGAATTTCCTCGGGAAACATGTCGCCGAAGTCCTGCAAAACACTTTGTACAGCACTAGGCAAGGGTTATTGTTAGAAAAATCATCAGTAGAGCTTAGAAAAATACCCTTGTGCACGAGGCAGATCATCATCTGACCGATGTCGTTGCCTCGTAGGATCTCACCGGGTTGCATGATTGCACAGATTCCCTTTGCTTCGGGTGGTGAGTTTGTCTCTTCGGACCCCAATTTTGCTCCCACAGGAAGCTTAGCTTTGGCCGCTTCTTTCAGTTCTTTTATCCGTTTATAGTCCTCGGTGACTTGCTTCGGAGACAAGGGCTTGAGTATGAAACTCTTCCCATCGAGCTTGACAGTGTAAGTGTTGTATCTGCCATTGTAAACAGCTGTTCGGTCATATTGCCACGGTCGACCCAATAGCAGATGACAAGCTTGCATCGGCACCACATCGAATATCATTTCATCTTGATACTCGCCAATTCTGAACTTGATCCACAATTGTTTGACAACTCTCAATTCTCTACACTCATTCAGCCATTGTAACTTGTAAGGGTGGGGATGCTACATCGTAGGTAATCCCATTTGTGAAACCAAAGTTTGGCTCACTACATTGGCACAACTACCGGAATCAATGATCATCGAGCACACCTTTCCCCTCACTCGACATCGGGCATGAAAGAGGTTTTCTCTTTGGATGTCCTCTTCTTCAAGAGTCATGCAGCTCAAATTCCTTCGAACCACAAGAAACATTTCTGGATGATCAGCTTCGGCAGCCTCATGATCATCATCACCTTCAGCTCGGTCAGTCTCCTCGATAAATTCCTCCTCGGTGTCACTCGCTTGCTCATGGACGGTTCCATCTTCGAGCAGAAGCATAACTTTGAGAGTTGGACACTCTTTTGCCATGTGACCATAACCTCTGCATTTATGACACTGAATGTTTGAAGCACTTGGAGAGTTTAGTTGCACTTTACCTCCCACTTCTCTTGATTGGTTAACGGTCACACCCCTCTCGAAGGGTCTCTTCGAATCTCGAACAGCGTTGGCACTTGTTTGGTTAGGATTCTTCCATTCTTTTCCTCGGTTCAAGGGAGTAGAAGTAGTGACTCCTCGATACCGGTTTGCCTTTTCTTCCTTCACCAACTTTTCAGCTTCGGTGGCAGCATCGAACAAATCTTCCAATGTGTGATACACATGCAGCCTCAATTGAGATGACACATCCCTAGCCAAGCCATTTTTGAACCGAATAATGGCTTGCTCCTCATCTTCGGTCAGATCAAGATTCAGTCGAACCTTTTCAAATTCATCATGGTACTCTTGATATTACTTGGACCCTTGCTTTAACTCATAGAGCTTTTGCATTTGAGTTTGCCTGTACTTGGCACTTAGTATTTAGAATCCATTGCTCTCATCAACTGTGGCCAAGTATTGACTTCGGGATAGGAATTCCTTCGTCTATGCCTTTTGTCAGCTTCCCACCATGTAGAGGCATAAGCTTCGAACGAAGCAATGGCATGTGCAGCTTTTCTCTCCTCGGTCATCTCATTGGTTTCAAAGATGCGCTCCATTTTCAGCTTCCATTCAAGATACTCATCGGGATCACTAGTTCCTTTAAGGGTGGAATAGTGATCTTGACACTGTTCAAGTTTGAGTCTCGAACACCACGAACCTGTTCGGGATACTCATCATCACGATCATCAGCCTCACGCTCAATGTTTCTACCAACATTTGCGCCTCGGCCTCGACCTCGGAAATTTCCACGTCCTCGGTGAGCTTGCCTTCGTTGAGCGAATGGCGGCTCACGTTCATACTCTTCCTCGGGAAATTCCTCTTCATCAACCTCTTCGGTAACGACTCCAAGATCTCCTCGGGCCCTTAGAAGTGGTATCCTTTCTCATCGGGAGTGCCCAAGTTTTGATGGCTAACTTGGGGATTGCCCAAGTTTGTTGTGCTTGGGGATTGCCCAAGTTGAGTTCTCTCCGAATTGCCTCACTTGTCAACTGATGTTGTCGTAAAAGCTCAGCATACAACTCAGCTTTCATCGGAGTGGATTGGCTCGTTCCAGCGCCGGACCCATGCATGGCCACGGACGCACTTCCTTGTTCGAGTTGAGCTACTCGAACACTCACTCCTCTCACTTCGGCACTGACACTTTGTATCGCAGCCATGAGATCGGCTAATGATACTTCGGGCCTTTCAATGCCTTTGCCTTCGTTTCCAGCCATGGTACCTGCACAAATCAAAGACCAAACAATTGTTAGTGTTAGAAATCACCTCACACTCTCCCTCACCTTTGATGGGTGGCACTCGGGTCCACTCAATTTATGAGTTCGGTTTTGGTCACTCAAGGACTTGTTAACAGTGGCTCGTCCAATTGATCGGTCCTCTAAGATCTTTCAAGTTCGACAATAGTCACTGTCTCTTCGGGAAGAGTGAAGTGATGTTCGACTCGATGGAATGGACGCTTTTAACTGAGCTCGGGGAGTCAAAAGAAATTTCTACGAAAGTTTGGACTTCGGTCACCCCTTCGCACGAGTTCCTATCAGCTCAAATGAGTTAGTACGACCTCGAGTAGGACAATTACTCAAAAGATACACCAACTAGAATTTTTGACACGAAAGAAAGTGAAAACCTAGGAGAATCTACCCTTTGATTCCCTTTTGGAATCTTTTTCGATCACACCCACTCCTGTCCGTACAAGAGTGGTCCCTCCTTGGTACGGATAGGGTTTTACCTTATCCACTTTCCTTTTTCAGCCGACAATTTTCACCTGGGGTTTTAATGTTCAAAGTTTTACCCCTTTCTTCTTCGATGGAACAGTGACCTTTGCTCCGGCGTACGGACAGTTCAATTTCGGTTCACTGACCACGAATTTCAACAGATCGTGGCTGCTTTTCAACTCCGGTCTCTGCAGCAACGGAGAAATTCAGTCGAGTTCTTCGAGCTAAGAACCAGCTCGTCGTGTCGTACACTGTTACGATTTGTAACAATTTTTCGGCGTACGGACAACGATTCAAACTGAGAACTTCGATTTTCAAGCAACAAACAAACCCAAATCACTCAAGAACCACCAATCTTCATCGATTTCAACCAGTCTCGACGGGGTTCGAGTTTCAGTCACCATTAAAGCCCAAAACAGTCCAAATTTTCACCAAGAAACCCTAGTCACAAAATCAGTACGTCGGGCACTTGTTGGAATCAGGAAACAATGGTGATCAAGAATCAAGGGTTGCTTTTTCCAAACAGCCAACAATCAAACACAATTTTTGAATTTTCTTTTATCACTTTTTTTTTTATGTAAAATAACACTAACAGTAACACAACCAAATCAAGAACACGAAACGGAAAACAAAGACACACACACACGAAAATAAAGATAACTTGAACAGGATTTGGGGTTGTAGAAACAAGCCCAAACCGTGCTCTGATACCAAGATGGTGCAATGCAAACCCGAAGGGGATGCTAAGCACAAACGCGGAAGATGAACAAGAAAGGTAAAAGATAGAAGCAAGACAAAACTTACTTCTTTCGAAAGAACAGTGAGGAACCTGTCTCAAAGCTCGATCGAAAGGGATACAAGAATCACCTAAACTATGCAACAATCCTCAAGAGAACATTGCCCCTTGCAAACTGAATGATCAAAGAGGAATGTTCAATCGGATTAACCAAAAGCCACAAGTCCATAAAAGCCCTCACCGGGGTTTGCTCACGACGGAGACAAGAAGAAATGTGCTCGGCACTTTCATTCACATTAACAATGTCAAAAACTAGCTCTTACAATGAAAGGAAATAAGGTTTATATAAGAAATACTAAGGGTAAACTAGTAAAAGGGTCACAAGCGACCAATAGAAATAAGCCACGCAGGGCTGAACTAAAATGTGTTCGGCAGTCTTGACTTCGGTAAGCCTTGGCTTCGGTTCTCGGTTGTCTGCTCGAACACACTCCTCATCGGGCGCTGCCTTAGCTTCGAACACATGTGTTGTATTCGGTTCTGTGCTGCCCGGGGCCAAGAGCTGCTGTTCGGTAACCTTGTCCTCGGGCTCAATTTTGAAGATGTAGCCCTCGGTTTCAGCACCTTGCAATTCCCTCTCCGAACACATGCTTCTTCCTATCATGGTCAGCTGGACGTGCATGTCATGGAGCAACTTAGCTTGGCTTCGGGTGATTGGCCTCCCCGGTTGATCAGTCATTGCCTTCGGTGAAGGCCTCCTCGGTTGATTGTCGAGTCCTTGATCAGCACTTTGGGCTGCATCAGTTACCTATTCTACGGGCCTAAGAATTGTAAATTATGAAAAGAGTTAGTGATGTTATTTTGGCCTTTTTGCAGAAATATGATACCATAAGCAATAGTTTTCCTTTTTGCTCGCGCTTAACAAGGTTTTGCAAAATTGTCCTCGTTAAGTATGATTTGAAAATGTTGGACAAAAATTCCCCTGTCAATCTGTTGGTACGGGGCCAAGACTTACCTTTGAACCATCGTTATTTGCCAACACTTGTCAGTACTTGGTCGCAAGTGTTGGGAACACTTGCCCCCTTCCAATCTCTTTGCACATTCTCCTATATAACTTGAAGTGACACTTGCCCTTGACCTCTTGCTTAAAATCCAACAGTTGCAAATTTATGTCTTGAAGTCTTGGCCTCATGCCAACATAAGAGTATTTTGCTAAAACGTTGTTAAACGGGAGCAAAGTTACAAAACCACTCCTTATGGAGGGCACCCGGTGAAAAAATCTTTGTGTTATTTTGAAAAATAATTAGTTTGTAAATAGTTTGTAAATTGCTCCAAGAGAAACAACCATCACCTAAAACTTTTAAGAAAATAGCCACCACTTAGAAAAAGAACACTGAAACTCTCAAAAAGAAATTCTGAAAAGCTAAACCAAAGTTCCAGGAAATTTTCCTGAAACTTTATATTTTGCGATCTAGCAAAATTTTCTGAGACTTTAAACTAAATCTCTTGGGAAAACACCTGTGATTTTCCGTTCTTTTTGTAAGTGATGACTATTTTTTTAATAAAAACTTAAGTGAAGGCTGTTTTCTTTTAACGACTTGCAAAGTGACCACGAGGTTTAATATTTAGTAAAAATTTAGTGTGGGAGCCTGTTTGACACGTGTAATTGATCCGTAGCTATTGAGCAAAAATTTGCTGAAATAAAATAGCCACTTTCGGACAAGTGTCAGTATAAAATACTGGGAACACTTAAACACTAATACAACAACAACAACAAACTCAGTGTAATCACACAAGTGGGGTCTGGGAAGGGTGAGATGTACGCAAACCTTACCCCCACCAAGGTGGAGAGGCTGTTTCCGATAGACCCTCAGCTTATTAAAACAAACATTTGAAATTTTGAAGGCAAACAAATATTTGAAAATAAGATGAAGACAAACAAGGTAAGAAACACCATTAATGCTCAAGAACTCATACAAAACTACTATAGTCAGGGCAAACACAAAAGGCCAATAGCGAAAAGGGCAAGATAAGACTACTATGCGTAAGACTAATACAACTAAAATGACAGCACTCAATCGCCTTTTGCCTAACCTTCTATCCTAATCCTAGACCTCCACGCTTTCCTGTCAACGGTCATGTCCTCGGTGACCTGGAGGTGAGACATATCATGTCGAATCACCTCACCTCAATACTTCTTTGGTCTGCCTCTACCTCTCCGCAGACCCAGCACAGCCAGCCGCTCACACCTCCGGTGCGTCGGTGCCCTTTCTCTTCACATGACCGAACCATCGCAACCTTACTTGTCGCATCTTGTCCACCACTGCGGCCACTCCCACCTTATCACGAATGATCTCATTCCTAATCTTATCCAACCTCGTATGCCCACACATCCATCTAAGCATACGCATCTCTGCTACGCTCATCTTCTGAATGTGCATGGTCTTGACTGGCCAACACTCTGCGTCGTATAACATAGCTGGTCTAACGAACGCTTTGTAGAACTTACCTTTAAGTCTAGGTGCCACTTTCATATCGCATAGGACACCAGATGCGAGTCTCCACCCCTGACTCCTACTAGAACTTTTAACATGTTAGTTCAAAGTCCCAGTATTTTATACTGGGACTTTATATATATAAAGTTCAAGGGGACTATAAACATGAATCCCATTATAAAATAATGAGACTTTGAACATGTTATAAAAACCTAGGACAAGTCTTGGTGTTTGCTAACACTAATGGAGTGTAAGTGTACGCACAGATTTTATGTTATTCTCAATTAATTTTGAAACGCTCAAAAATGACTAACGCATCAAAATTTTCCTAATATTTTCGAGTTATTCATCTCGAAATCTTGAGCGAGAGGTCCACACACCTATATAGTCTTTGTAAGTTGGGCACACGATGAATTATGGCGCTACATCAACCCATGAACATCTAATCACGATCATGCAGAGGGCACACACATTAGAAGTGGAAAAAAAAAATAAGTGGACAACATTATCCATGCAGCAAAACCATTTCGATTGGTGTTAAAATAACCAAAAGCAGGCACATTATTTGGAGTGATAAACGTTAGATCAGTAGGTGGTATTTAGGGTTTAAGGTGCGTAAACCATTCTTTAGGAACAATAAAAATAACCGTAAGCTTTATTACTGGATACAAAAGAACCTTCAAAATCTGAACAGCTAGTCTTGAAAAGTTTGTAAGAAGAGGAGAAAAGGATAATACTGACTTCGTCTCAAATTATTTGTCCTTTTCACTTTTACACGCTCCTTAAAAAATCATTAATAAGGATGATTATTGACTATTTTACCCTTATTTAATCTTCATTGATATTTGAACAATTATAATATTAACCAATAAATGAGATCTTTGTGATCTTCAAAACATTTACTTAAGACGGCTACTTTTAGAAAGAATGACAAATAATTTGAGATGGAGGGAGTATAATGCATTGTAACATCATTCATGTAACGCAATCAACAGCAGTTTAACTTGCGCTTCTTTAAACAAATAATGTATGTTCCAAAATGAAAAGAAAACTATTAATTAATATCGTCTTTTTCATAACTAAATTAAACTAAATTGTTTTGGTAAATTGCAACTTCCCTTCAAAACCTCCATTCAAACAATGTAGGATAACTAACTTTTCTCAACTATCCATATACTATAAACATGCTATTACTGCAAATAACCGATCACTAGCTTAAAGCACAATATATATCCACAATTTTCACCTAATTCAAGCTATAAAAGGAAAAATGTTCTATTGTTTGGAAAATACAGACTGTTTTCACATGTCAAAAGAGGAAATTGTTCTATATTTTCGAAACATAACCAAATAAACAAAAGACTTTATAAACTTTTAGTTGACTTAGCCAAACAGTACATACTGTATGCACTGAATGTGTATTAGTAGTTCTTTTCAAGAAAGAGCACTTAATTCTTCAGAATTATTAAGAATTGTAAACTAAAGAAACAGCATGTGATTTTCAATATGATAGATCAGCAACTCACATGCATGAGATACTTAAAGCAATTATTATATCATCGAGTAGGAAAATTTGTACAAATAGGATGATTATAGGACACTGTTTATATGTTTTCCCCATGTAAGGAATTTCTACAAAACTAGCCCTAATTTTCAAGTTTCGTCTAGTAAGGCAACACTTCATCACAAGTTTTGCCGGATCCACAATAGTTTAATCATTCACAAACTTTCCAAATTGGCAACACTTGTTTGTATGTTTTCAGGCGTGGCTCCAACCATTACAGGTCAGATGTGGATCCAGAATTTGAACCTTATGTGTTCTAAATTTTAAAATAATGATCTCTAATATTAGTTTCTGGGTTCTCGACTTGATTTTATACATAGTGATTTTTTATATAAATATACCGTCTGCGTTAAACTCACTAACTCTCTACATCCGCTCCTGTTACAGGTACTACAAAACTTATGAACAATTAAATGTTTGCCTATCTGGTGAAACAAGTGATAAGATCGTGCAAAACCTTTTGCGCGCCTGGCAGTGGCAAATTTGTTGGAATTTGCGCTATTTTGAAAGAAAAAAAAATCTTAAATGGGACAAAAGTTAAATAGCCCCTAAAAATAGAGACATCCAGTGTAATCCCACATAAACAGGTCTCCTTTTCGCACGTATATAAAATACCAGCTTTTGTCTCAACATATTCTCAAAAAAAGAACCAATCTTTGTCCGAAAATTCCTGCAAGAATCTACTTTTATAGTTTCTTGGGATTTGTGTTAATTTTCATTGAAAATGCCACGAGGAACACTTGAAGTACTTCTTATTGGTGCTAAAGGCCTTGATAACACTGATTTTCTCAGTAAGTTTATGCTATACATTTACTTTTTATAACTGTCTCATTTTTTTTTTTTTTTATGTTTTATGATCAATTGAATAGAAGTCAACTCAAGTCTTTAAAAGATTAATTATTCATGCAATGAGAAAGAAAGGGAAACAAAGGATAAATGATCATGTACGTATAGGCACACGAATTTGCATTTTGGATCTGATTCTTGATGATGATCACTGAACTAGTCAAGGAAAAAATAAACTATTTTTTTTTTGAGCTCCAAGATTTTACTTATTATAGTATTGCATATAATTCAATTATAAAGTTCGATCTGATGTTTTCTTGATCAAGCTAATGTTCAATTGTTATTCTAGCTTTTTTTTATATAGTATAATACATAGTGAAATTAACTTTTCACTTCGAACCTAGTCAAATTATGTCAAATAAAAAGGAATCGAGGGAACAAAATAAAATGGTAAAACTAATCTACCATATTTGGTATATGTATTGATCACGATCTTCATTGATAATAAAATGGTAATTTGTTAAAATGGAGAATTAATTTTGTTCAGTTAATATTAGCCAATTGCCTTTGTTATGTTCAAATTTCTCAATTATGGTGATACAGGTAATATGGATCCATATGTGATCCTGACTTGTCTAACTCAGGAGAAAAAGAGCAGTGTTGCATCAGGTACATTAATGTCATAATTTGTGGTTATTAAGTATCTTATTAAGAAGAAAATGAAATTTAATCATTTAATTAATGAAATTCTGATGATCTTGATGTTGGATCTCCATAGGGAAGGGATGTGAACCAGAATGGAATGAAAAGTTTCTTTTCTCCATTAAATCTGAGGGTGTTGAAGAACTGTTATTGAAGATCATGGACAGTGATGCTGTTGGTGATAGACGATTTGTGGGTGAAGCCAAGTAAGTACTTATCGAGGCGAATCTAAGATTTAATAGAAATTGATAAGAATCATAACATAGAATTTAACATATTGAAATGTGGATAGTATGGTTGCACGGGTACGTACCCACTGCAAATATGTTAGGATCAGTTAATTGATATACATCGACGGTGTAAACCTTCTTTTTCACCGTCGGCTAATTTAAAGCATATTACAAGCAAAATTTCAAGTTTTCTTACTTATTTTACTAATATTTAACTTGTAGTACACCAAAGATTTGATCAAATCAGTGTCCTTTCTTTATTGCCTAAGATACCAGCTACTCCTATATGCTAGTTTTTGCCTTTATGATTCTTGAAGGTCAATTCTTCAATCATGACTCAACCATTGGTTAATTTTATAAGTTAGATTAGCTATTTAAAAGAAACATTAGACTTGAGAATATCAAAACAAGCAAGAAAACTAGGAAATTTGATTGTACTAATAGGCTTTGGATGAACCGATGGTATAAAAAAAAGGTTTACACCGCCAGTGTTTATTAGTTAAACTCTTTCTACATTTACTATAGTGTTACATAAAGAATGCCCTAAGCAATTAAGAATTATGTGATTCATTAAGGAAGTTAGATGGTTAACATTTGTTTTTGAACTGTGTATAATATTTGCAGGATACCAATCGAGGCACTTCTTTCAGAGGGAAGCATCCCACCAACTGCATATAATGTAGTTAAAAACGAAGAATAGTGTGGAGAAATTAGAGTTGGTCTAACCTTTACTCCTGAGGCAAGTTACTTTCTCAATTTTTATTGATTGATTTACATGCTTCACATTGCCTAGATTTCTTTTGTCCACCTGCAATTGCAGAGATAGACCAAACTACAAAAAAATCAGTGAACTCTTAAAGAACTCAATATGATTGATCTGACTAGTACTAGGTTTTATTGGTGAACTCCTTTTATTCTGAATAAGCTTGCAACAAGTCTTAGTACTCCCTTCGTTTAAAAAATGATGAACCCGTTCGACTTTGCACGGAATTTAATAAAGTATGAAAGATTTTTGAAATTTGTGGTATAAAATAAGTCATAGATGTTGTTTGGTTACAAATCATCTTATTAAAGGTAAAAGTGAAGTTTATTTCCAAATTTAGAAAGATGTCATTATTTTGAAACGGACTAAAAAGGAAATAGGTTCATCATTTTTTAAACGGAGGGAGTACGAGTTAATTGACCGCACTAGGTTCCAGGATAGCAATCCCTGACATTTGGGACCATGGATAAAGGACTCTAAAAATTTAACATATCTTGATTTGCAAGTATAGATAGTATGCTAAATGCATCATATCTTTTGCTGTGTTGTAGGAGTTTTCTGAGCAAGATTATGCAGAGGAAGAAAGCTATGGCGGATGGAAAGAGTCTTCCAATTGAAGTGAATCATCGTTCAGTCGACCAGTCTGTCGTTGATCCTCGAAACAGAGTGTTGTAGTATGTGCAATGAACGTTGGTGTTTTCTTTTTCCATTTTTGTGATTTGTGGGAGAGGGTGGGGAGAGAAGGTAGATTTTGATTGATGTTGTTTGCCATGGCTTTCAATTTATTTTATCATGAGCTGTAATGAAAGGTTAATAATGTAACTGAGCCATAATAGTAGTTGCATGTTCTATTAGTTCCAAGTTGTTAAAAGATTCTGAAATTCTACTGAATGATTCAGCTATCACTGAACCTCCCATTTGTCATTGTTTATTGGTTTACCCTGTCGAATATTTGAAAACCATTGAACTTGACTACACGAATTCGCACCAAGTACGCCAACTAAAGAATTGATGCACCCTACCAATCAACTGGAAGGTAATCCCGAGTTCAGAACTTTCATTCTTAATCCTCAAAACTATGTCAAAACAGGCAGAACAGAACTCGAACAACATGATCGAGTCTAGTAGCTGGTCCTTAATTTGTTATAACGACTAGTCATTTTCTGGTCCACAAATTTCTAGTCCTCAATTGAAGGGGGCGAGAAATAGAGAACTTTACGTGTTACAAAAAGCTTAGAGATCCAACCTTATACAAAATACATTAGCAAACATTTGTCTATGATACTTTTAGAAGTGGGAAAAAGATTGTCCAAATTCCTACATATAGTAGGATCTAACATCTAAGCATTCAAAAAGTTACATCTACAATTCGACCAGCTGCCTGGTTCGGACAAATCTACTATACCCGCGTCACCAGACATACATTTGACAAGGCATCACCTATGGTCAAATCTTCAACCAATTATACACACCCTACTCTACAAGCTGCATCAGAAAATTCTAAACAGCTAGAGGGTAACAGCTGCACAAAAATGCATTCACAGAAAGAGCTGGTCCGTGTTATGACTTGGTTCACCAATACACTTGACAATTTTCTCTCTTAGGAGCTCTTGTTCAACGTCGAGGTTTAAAGTTAGATTGATAGTCCTTAGCCTGGGTGTCCAAACCTGGATTTTGAGAACTAACACTACTGCTACCTGGTATGCTATTATTTCCAGTAGGCAGAAAGGTCTGATTTATTGGCAGATGCTCCTCAGATGGACAAGGGTTTGGAACTTCATTCATGTCAAAGCTGTAATTGTTGAACACTGGCAGGTCAAAGCACCCATCATAAACCTGAGGGTAAGAACCGAATTCTTGCTGAGTGGATCCTTGAAAGGGCAGTGTATCTTCTACTGGAATTGCACCTGTAAGTGTCTTGAATGCAAATTCCAAGCATGGGTCTGACCAATAGTCCCCAAATGGATGAGAAGATAGTTGTGTTTGCAATCTTCTGCTCTGATCATCTTGATTCTCAGTCACCAGCTCTCCTGTTTGCTTTCCTCTTACTGACTGGTTTTCCACATTAAGCTCTCCCCTTCTCTGTGATGGTTGAGCTAGTTGTGGATCTTGCCATTGCATGTTCTCATTACCACGTCTCTTATGTACCTGCGGTGCAGTTGACCTTTCCGAAGCAGACTGGTCCTCCACAGGGAGTCTCCTACTTTCCCAAGCTAACTCCTCTGGTTGCCAATCTTTCAAGAATCTCTTCTGACTGCCTTGTTCTTCTTTCACCAGCTCTGCTGCAGACCATTCTCTAACCTCCTGGCGCTCTAACTGAACATTTCTGCTTCCATGCAATATTTCAGCTGGCCAAGAATCTTGCAATATTCTCTTCTCATCATCTTGTTTCTCGCTTGTTAACTCCATTGCAGCTTTTTGCTCTTTAAAAGCCTGGCTCTCTTTAGAACACTTCGTAAATTCTCCCAGTGGATCATCTTGTGATGAAGCTTTTTTGCTTAGATAGGCCGGATCAAAACTGCCAGTTACTAGATCAATTTGCTGGGGAAATCCCTGACCAGAGACATTCAGCGGAAAGCCCGAAGGAGCAGTTTTCTTAACCACAGCTCGAAGAGCATGTTCACCTAGATCTAAATTAGCCGCCACGTCCGGGTTGTGGTGTGAAAATTTCTTTGAGACCCGACGAACTGGTGCAAGTGAGTTCTTATTTCTGAATTTTCTTGACTGTGCCAGCGCTCCCTTATTACTATGTTTTTCCTTCTCAGTTTCTGGTAATTTCTGCTCTGGGAGGATGTCTGACTGAGGGAAAACAGCTGATGACCTTTTAACATCAACATATTCAGAAGCTATAGTTTTTGGCTCTCCAAATAAGTCTCTTATTTCTGCTTCGATGTCTAGCCTTACTTCAGTATCTTTATTTACATTTTCGCATGAACGTGTTTCAGTTATTTCAGCTGCAATAGATGAGATACTGGTGTTGAGGTTGAATCCACTGCTTCCGGGCTGTTCATTGGAACTCTCAGCTTGTGGTGCCATTGAATAAGTAATAGAACAATTTCCACCTACATCAGCAACTCCAGTTCAGATCGGGGAATAAGTATTAGAGAAATCAGCAGGACAAATTTCTAAAATGGTGGAATTGAAATGAATATGTTGAATCTCCTCTAAGAATTGGAGTTTAGTTGCTCTGATCCTCCAAGAATGTCGCTGGCCCCGTGTCCGATCCTCCAAAAATGCATACTTTTGCAGGATACGACACACAACCAAAGGCATTTTTGGAGAGTCTGAGCAACTTAGGCTTGAGCAATACTCCCAACTAAAAGTAACACCTTTTTTTTCCTTTGCGGCAAAAAGCTGTCTTCCGGTCAAAGAGCACCCTAATATCTCTGAACTGGCCGCATGTGTTGAGGGCTATCAAAAGAAACAAGTTTTCAACTGTCAGATACTGCCAACCATACACCAGTATAGAGAATAAAATAATTGAGCCTGCCAAACTTGAACCTTATCACGAACAGTGAAATGCATAAAGGATCTCTGATTAAAGTCCTTCATTAAACCAAAGTAGGGCCAGTCAAGAATAAAGTGGAGTTCCCAGATTATTTTATCAGATAGAAACAGAGAGTAAAGACATGCTGCAATATGTTAATACGGTAAAAGGACATTCTTTTATAAGGCACGATGAAAGGACATTCTACTTGAATTTTCCACACGACTGATTATATTCAGTATGCAAAATGCTTACACATAAAGATATCTCCTCCTGGTGAACTCGAAGAGAAAAAACAAAGTTTTTATATAATGCTTGGGATGGTGGTCCAGATCTGGAAACCATAAGCTATTGAATTATTCCTCTCAACCTTCTATAACATCGTTTTAGGGGCTACACTTTATAATGATTTTCCTCCTCAGTTAAAGAACTTACGAGGACAGGAACATATTTCCTTCTAATTAGAATAGTGGTTCAGATCTGGTAATTATAAGGCACTGAGTCATTCCTTTTAACCTCTGCGGCATCGCCTCTATCTATAGTTTCCTATAGACTACTGTATCCACATATTCCAATTTGAAAAACACGTGTGGAATTATTCTCTTTAAACTTGGACAAAGTCATTGCTTTCCAATGTATCTACCCTGTGAGTATTCTTCAAAGCAGCCACACAGTTTAGATGAAAAACGCTTATTTAAGAGGTGCTTCGGCACCACCTATACATGAAACGTTTTACAGAAGTCACCAATTTCACTACTGTTCTTAATGGATCGAATACATATTTCCTAGAAAGCATAATATTTGTGCATCTCCAAAGGCACCATCATATAAATATGACAAACCATATGCAAGCTGAATAGCAATAAGATAGGAAACAGGAGATATCAAACAAGTAGCAACAGTAGGTTTGATGCGAGACCGGAGGTGGTGGGATCCAGAAAGGTGCAGACTTACAGAATTGTCCTCCACTGCTGAATCTGGTCCCCTTTTGGTAGGTCTCACAGCACAGCTACTGATGTCTCCAGTTTGCAGATAGCGCATAACATCCCTTCTGGAGCGAAATATATATCCATGCACTGGATCCGTATAAAACTGCAATGCCAAGTTAAACTTAAAATTCAGACAACAAAATACTAATGCAGTTATGCATATCAGATTTCTGCACTATGGCGTAAAACAGACTCTCAGCTCGAATAGGCTGATGTGCATGAGAGAGAGGAGGGTAGGGAGACGGAAATGCCGAGGAAGAAAGAGAAATACCGGGTCCTTTTTTATTCTACTGCTGTTTTTTCGAATTCTGATTTCCTTTTTCCAGCCTGGTGGTAATTCATCAACTGAAGCCTGACCAGAACTGCCAGTTCCTTTTGTAGGAGCTTTGTTCTGGGCAAGCATTTCCTTTGTCCAGCCTGGTGGTAATTCATCCACTGAAGCTTCTCCGCTCAGGGAAGCCTGATGAGAGTTTCCATTTCCTCTTGTAGAATCTTT